>JAAVUK010000008.1:0-46361 GCA_014899095.1 Fusarium buxicola | reverse complement strand
GGGGTGTTAGACGGCTGGGGTAGGGGGGGGGGGATGTGAGGGTGAGGCGAGGCGAGGCGCAAAACGTACAGCATATTTCAGGATGATCTTTTTACCTCCCGGGTGCTCTGTCGTGTCGGAGCTTGTCAGTCGGTCCGTTCTCGTCTCTTGTGATCCTGAGGCGTCCTTACCTGGCAGAAACTCAGTCACATCATACGCTTTGCCCTATCGCAAGACCCAAGTCAGTCGAGATTCCACTCCACGTCCAGCAGGCAATCGAGGCTCGTACGTGAACAATCACCCAGCACGACTTTGCGCTATTGTGCTCAGCAACCTCGCCGCCCTTTAACACCATGTTGACAGTTGTTTGATGCGATTATTGCGTATGGGTAGGTCGTTTGTCCAAGTTTCAGAGGGGCGCGCAAAAATTCGTGGCAAGGACAAGAAAGGGATCGTTTCAACGTCGCGTTGCCTTTGGTCCGAATTTGAATGACGAAATGCTCGGCAAACCAGCCGCGCTGCTCCGGACACGGAGCCCCGATCATACTGTACTGTCGGTTACAGGAAGTCCGCTCTGCGGGGGAATGCCCAAATACCTTACCCCACAAACTTGACTCAACGGCCTGTGAAATCGCTTCGATTAGCACCTGCAACCGCTCCTCTACCGGTGGCCCTCCTCAGTGGCTCCTCAGTGGGCTTGCCGCTAACACATCTAGCGGCGTGGAGCGCACGCCAAAGTTGGGGGCTGTAGCTCGGGCAATCGGGATAATGTTGTGCGGGGTACACAAGTCGAGCTACTCCACTTAAGGGGCCTTAATGTCAGTTACCGATTAGGGCCTATATTCTCGGTATAAAGAGCGGCGACGTAATATCTAACACTAAGGTAAGTAGTCAATGCCAGTTAATGACCTCAAGACTTATTAGATCAAACGTGGGTTCCCATTCGTCTCTATATATTGCTCAGAAGTCAACTCCTACTGCTGCAATGCACGATATTGCTACAACTTTTCCCCTCCCCCCTTTTCCATCTCTTGAGGTACGTCTATACCCTCCCTCAGCTGTGCGTATGCACACCAACAGACGCCTCTAGGGTTTGTCCCGAGGACGTCCATCTTGTTCGGCGCATTGAGCCGAATGTACCCTCAATTAACCCAATGGTTGCACCACGTCTTATGGAGCATTCTCCGAATACTATCCATCCGAGGTCCTACTCATTGTCCGATTATTTCCATGCATTCAGGCCGGCCCATGGATCGTGTTGCTGCTGTGGTACTGCTGACTGAGGGTGCGCACTCTGCGGATGAGCGCTATGTAGGCCTTGCGGGTGCCCAGGGGGAAACTCCTGATTTCCATAATGGAACGTCTGCTGAGGTCCCAGTGGCGGGGGACCTGGGGGAGGAGGTGGAGGGATGAAACCTGGGGGTACATAACCTCCCTGTGTCTGCGGTGCCGTCGAAGCTCCATATCCGCCAAACGATTGATGCTGTCCGAATGATGTCTGGTTCGGGGGCGGCGATGCGGGGCCCCTGTATCCGCCCATTGCGAACGACGTTTGAGTCGGTGGTGGAGACGTCGGGCCGGGAGTACGGCCGTACTGGCTCGGGTCGTATGTGGGCTGAACAAATGTGTTGATGGGAGGTGGACCATACGATTGCGCCGTGGGTACGCCAGAGAAGTTCTGATATCCCTGCTGCTGGGCCAACGTCTGCTGTTGAGTCGGCGGCGAGTTGGGCACCTGGTACTGTCCCTGGTAATTCGTCTGCGGATATCGAGCGCCTTGTCCCTGCTGGAACTGCGATGCGGACGTTGGTCGGTTCGAGGGTTGCGGTGATGACTTGGCCGGCTCCATCGACATTCGATCCATCAGCCCCCGAAGCCTTTCTCGCTCCATCTCGGCCTGTGAGTTCTTGCTCAACGACCGATCCTGCTCAATCTGGTTGAGCAGTTGCGCTCCCTCCGATCTCCGGTTGTTGACGAAAGTGTCAACATTCTTTTCCAGGCTCTCCACCGTCTCCCTCATCTCTGAGTACCAGTTCTTGGCTCCCTGCAGTCCTGCAACCAGGTCGAGAAACTCCTGGTACGCTCGCTTATACCGGTTGATAACCGACGACCGCTGTCGCTGGATTGTTTCGTACTTGCTCTGCTCCGACTGTACTCGCTTGTCCTGCAGCAGTCTGTTGAATGTACCCGTAAGCTCCTTCATCAAGGCCGACTGCTTGTGGTTTGCCTGCAAAAGTCGGTTTTGATGGGGGCGGAACTTTTCCAATTCCTGCTCGAACAGCTGCGTCTCATAGTTTGATATCGATTTTTTGTTCAGTATGAGAATCTGGGAGATATCGTCGTTGTGAACCTTTTCAAGGTCAGTACTGGTTCTGAACGGCGAACGGGCATTCATCAAAGTCATCCGCTTACCTTCTCCTTCAAGTCCTTCAATACTTGGTTTCGCTCCCGCTTGATGAGATTGAGTTTCTTCAGGATATCTTCCACCTTATTGATCTGGTCCATCACACTAGGGCCATCGTCAAAGTCGTCATCCAACAGGTTGGGCTCGACGCCAGCGGGGCTGGTCGCGTTGCTACTCCTCGCCCGCGCTTGCGCAACGGCTCGTTGAAACAGCTGGTCAACCCCACCAGTTTGGGCTGCTCTTCTCATTTCATCAAAGTCCATTTCGTTCTGCCGGAGCTTGCTCGCCAGCTGATTGTCGCTTCGCGAGGCTTCATCCAAAGCCTCGCGGTAGCTACGGATATCGCTCCTTAGTGTCGTCGTCAACCTCGAGCTAGGCTGTTGTGTCCACTCATTTTCGTATTTGGAGCGCATCTTTTCGCACACGCCCTCCTCCATGTCCAGTTGCTTAGTGCTCTTCTCCAAAATCGAGACGATGGACTCCTTCTCCGTCCTCAGTGAGTCGAAAATAGCCACTGGGTTCTCGTGGTCGGAAACGTCGTCACACCATTGCCGAAAGTCTTCATCGGGCAAGATATCCTGGTCAAAGCCGCCCTTCAAGACCTGTAATGCGCCTGGAAGCCTCAGATAATCCAGGCTGGCCGCCATCTCGCCGTTGGCCGTATCCACTCGCTCCGTCTCGGCTCTGACCAGCTTGGCTTTCTCCTCATCATACAAACTTGCCGATTCCGTCACGGCAAACGGGACGATCTTTGCGAAAAGGTCGGGTCCAGTGATGCGTTGAATATCTTGGCCGGCATACAACTCGCTAACAGGGATGGGCTTGGCGGCTGGCAGCTTGGCAACGGGTTCCAGGCTCGCTTCAGCGGGCACTTCTTGGTGATATACGTAATCGTTGTCCCTCAGGAAGTTTTGCAGCTGGCTTTGCACTGTCGAAAAATGACGTTTCGTCAACTCTTGGAGTAGGCTTCCACACTCGGCACTGAGGTTCGCGCTCATGGGCACTGAGCTAGGGAAGTTTCTCGCAACTCGCTCGGCCTCTTTTGCTTGCGCCTCGGCGACTTGCAATCGTCCTACAGCAATACCATGCTGGTTAGCCTCGTCGTCAGCGAGAGCCTGGAAATACTGGGCCATGGAGTTTAGGAGGTTGGTTTTGATCTGTACTCCCGTCAGCCTGGTTGCACCCCTGAGCCATTAGCCATAAAGCTGCAGCGCCTTAGCGGGTTACCTGAATCATCATCAACCAAACTTTTTCAAAGATGGCTTTGTTCACGTTTTCTTGCACTCCTTCGAGCGCCTGGCCGTATAGGTAGCCAGCCTGCGCGGCAAGTTTAGCGAGCAGACCAATCTTCTTCTTGTCGGCGATCTGCTTTTCGAGAAAGACCTCCTGGGCCTGGGCAAGCATAACGTGGATGAGGGCCTTGACAGTTTCCCTACTAAGATCGGAGGAGGGTGCATGTAAAAAGTTCTCATTGATGTAGGTGAACATGCCAGCGGAGGCCTGAAAGTTATGGTAGGCGGTCTTGAGGGCGGACTCGTCGGCGCGATCTTGGAAAGCGGCATGGCAGGAGAGAATGGCGGAGATGTTGAAGATGATGGAGGCTTTCTCGAAGGCGAGGGAGTATTGCGCCGTGGATTTGTGGGTGAAGGCATCGAACCTAGTCGAGACAGGATCAGCGCATACTCCAAGAGTGTCGCAGGGTGCTGCTTGGTGATAATTTAATAGATAAAGGGGAAACATACCATGTGAATGATATCTTGATATGTTGTTCGTCAACCGGAAATCGCAGGTCGAGGAGCTCAAGCTGGCCGTAGTAACGGTATAGCATATCCCTCCCAGACGTGCTCTCCTTGCCAGCGCCTCTCACATCTTGCCTCAGCCTGTTCAGTGTAGCACATTCCTCTGCGTAGCGCTCGGGGTCGTCGCCGTAGGTGTCGCGGATGTAGCCCTTGAGAGGCGCAACCCAATCAATCTCATTGGTGGCCTTCAGAGGCACCGAGATCATGGGGGACTGCGACATGGCGGACGACAGCAGGGCGACGGCGCGATTTTGAGCAGAATTGGAAGCCCGATGAGCTGTGGCCGAGCTAAGGGCATACAACTTGGTGCCGAGGTGTCAGCCGGAGCTTGAAGGCGAGAGGTCGGACGGATGCAGGTAATAGTTGCAGAGGAGGTCAGATGAAATGACCCAGCAGAACGACGGGGGATGGACGAGATCGGGGTCCCAGTGGACGGGATCGGTAGACGGCTGGTCGCGTACAATGCGGC
Organism: Fusarium buxicola; assembly: GCA_014899095.1. NCBI lineage: Eukaryota > Fungi > Ascomycota > Sordariomycetes > Hypocreales > Nectriaceae > Fusarium > Fusarium buxicola. Next base: position 41,710 of record JAAVUK010000008.1, on the reverse strand, counting down.
CCGATTTAGGTATTTCTTTCGACGTGCGTGGTGGTAGCGGGAACGTGAGGCGGGGGACTGGCCGTGAGCTACAGCTTGAGGGAGATGTCGCTGCGCCGTTGTTAGGGGGCGTCTCTGGGTGGTCACAACTGAGGCTGGAGGCTAGGGTCCAGGAGCAGGCACCGCAGTCGAGAGGTGGGCGATCTCGAGCAGGTTGTGAGGGTTGGAGAGAGGAATACCTCAAGGCTGAGTCGAAGTCGAGGGCCGAGGGTCGAGGGTCGAAGTTGATGGGGAGCGGGGTCCGAGTGACGAGGCCTAGACAGGCCCAGTGAGCGGACGGCGGTGACGAAATAGCTATCTTGGGGTGGTAGGGGTAGGCCCCGGCGCTGGACCTCAGGTACCTGCCTACCTTAGGTACCAAGTGTGCATATGTCACGGGTGCCTTGGTTGTGTGGCGGACGTCGCTAGATTGTGTAGAAAAGGAAACGAAAACGCCGCATCAAACGAGAAGATGGAGGCGGACAAAGGTCCAGCCCAGGTGTAGTCGAGAGTTGGATCCTGGACACGGCGCGAAGCTTGCCACGAGGCAATAGGCGGGCAACTGGAACCTTTACTTCCAGTGGTTGGTTGGCTGAGTGCGGAGGCTTACTTGGAGCGCTAGAAGTACCTTGAGTAGCAAAACCCCGACTGCCCGTGTTTTTAGACCATGAAACTTGATAGGTAGCCGCCCGTCCATTGTTCAAGTAAGCTTATAAAGGCCTTTTGCATGCCATTCCCAGTCCAACAAGGCCTCTCGGCAAGCACCCTGGATGTCTTTCCCTCAAGATCTCTACCATCCATCACCACTGGCTTTTTCTACCCCTGGTTGTCGTCCCGTCACGGAAAAGGTCTCCACCTTGGTACCTACCACAGTGACAGGACAGGAGCTTTTAGTGCCTAATCACGCTAACAACCGCCTGACGGATTGCCCCTAGACCCAAAGCCTGCAGCCAGTAATGTCGCTGAAGCGCCCTGCAAACCACCTCGTATCCCGTGCCCCGGGGCTGGACCTTTCCTGGCTTGTCTAAGCCTCTGTTCCAGATCCAACTTGGCTCCTTCTTAACCGCCGACCAACTACTACTACTACTACTACTACTACTACTACTATTACTACTACTACTTCTTCCTTCATCACCGCTATCATCCGACTCAACCGGCGCGATGCGATGCCATTCACACTGCCTCAAGCTAATCATGCCGTTTAGTTCGTCTTCATGCGACACGCCATGCCACAAATTACGTGGATGAATGCGAAATACCGATGCCTGTAGGCAAGATACGACATGCTGCCGCGTCACTAAAACCCATATCGCCAGGCATCACAATTCGCGATTCTACGCCGAGAGTCGTCGGGTCGGCCTACGCTAATAATCACCGCTATCACATACTTCACAGTGAACTGCTACCATCGATGCAACCTCTCGTAAGGTTCAAGTCCACCCACTCCATATCTGCCCGGCAACTGCAGGGAACTCCCTTGACTCGTCAACCCATCAATACCATTCACGTGGAGCACCATTCCAAAAAGAGACCCGTCACTTCTTCCATTAATATGCCAAGCCAATCTTGAACCGAGGATCACATCTTCCTCCAAGTCAAGTTCAAGTAGTTATATCTTTGGATCCTTGATACGTCCCAGGTCCGAGATCATCAGAAGCCTCTCAGCCGCCTTAAGCCTAACACTCGTGTAGTTTATCGCGCTGTGAATGGGACGCTCACATCTTGTCACTTTCAATGATATGACAGACGCTACTGTTGACAGGATAAGTCCCCAAGCTCTACGGCTTTATAAAATACGGTATGACCATGATCCATCAAGACAAGACCCCATAGCCGTACTACACACTCTCACAGTGCAGCAGCGGCCAAAGGATCTCGAGTTCTCATCAACCACAACCTGTCTTGGATGGACTTCACTCTCTCACCATTGTCCACCCTCGTCTGATGACTCGGAACTAATGCAAGTGACACTGGCCTCATCCCAGCCATGAACCACGATTGGCCCGTTCTTCACCAAGCCAGCATGGGGTTCCGCCCCAATCCGCAACAGCGAGCGGCCCGCTGTTGCAGGGGTCCTGCCCTGCTCCCCTCCCAAAGGGCCGCCGCGGCCTATTATGCGACCGCATCTCTGATCTCTTGCGTAAGCGGTATGTGGTGCCTGCGGAACGGAACGTGCGCCATGGGGGCCGAGAGCCATGGGGGCCGAGATGCGGCCATCATTGAAGCGTATAAGACATCCGACGAACCTCATGTTGCAAGCGCAGTCTTTAGCCCCAGGACAATGCAACGCTGGGGTGGTAAGAGACGCTTGAGAGCCATAGTGACTCGACTATCTTTACCGTCTCTTACTCATGCGAGCTGGCTTTGGAGTGACGACGTACAGTATGCGAAGGACTGCGGGCGTCGACTGAGCGGAGTTGCATCAGACCATTCCTAGCCAGCCACGAGGCTCGCTTGTCACACCGCAAACTGCCTCGATGCGGCAGGCAATAAGACGCGGCCGCTTCTGGTGATGTGAGCGAAGACTGAAGACGGACTTGAATGCCGCTTCAGTACTCCTTGCCGAAGTTGGGTTGATTTTCCATGTATCTTGACCAGCGTTCACTGATTCACGTGTTGCTGCCCAATCCCGGTCCTTCGACTGCTGCAATAGATGGCGTTGTAATGGCCTCAATACCTACAGTTGTCCTTGTAGCAATTGCTCGGTCTTGGGCTCGAGGGTTGTCAGTGACGTGGTAGGCATTCCTGAAGGGTATACGTGCCTGAGTCTAAATTTCGGGGTGGTGAATAGAACATCTATCTTCTCAACCGGCATCGCCGCTCATAACTTGCGGTGTTGTTTGAATTTACTTTTACGAGGTCGCCAGGACTTTAATCTCGTAAAGGCTGGTCGAAGTTCCGCCTTAAGTTCCATCGTGACCACTGCTTTACGTTCCTTCGTATACAGAAGATTAAATAGAAGTCAGTCGACTAGTACACGATGTAGTACATGTACAAACAAGGCGAGAAGTGTCTTGACAGCATATTTCTCTTATTCACCTCCCGGAGTAGTCGTTTTTATTTTGCTTACATGTAGCCTGGTGAGAAACGGTGGTCTCGGTTTCATATACAGGCAATACCATAAGACGGATCCTTAAGCCACATCTATCTTTTCGACCTAGGAAACCGTAAACAACATTTCCATAGTTCAAATAAGCTTCTGAGAGGCGGCACGTAGTAACTTTCATCATGGATTGGGGCATTTCCAGACACACAACACCTATCTCCAGGGTAGCCTGTTTGTAACCAAGAAACTTATCGTAGAGCCTTCGAGACCCAGCGGACGGTCTTTTGTTCTAGTTTCAAGGCGGGAGTTATCAGAAATAGTTGGTGAACTTATTAATTCATGGTCGACACATAAGAATTCGTGTGGGCGCAACATGACGACCTTAATGAACAAACTTGTCATCAAACAGCACTTGCGGCTACATGTGGTCAGGTGTGCCATGAGCAGTAGTCTCAGATGAGAATCCGGACGAGGTTTAACATAAACGGATTTGCAGCTAGTCCAATAAATGATCGTTGTGGCGGCAGAGTAGGATGTGGTTTGTGAGCAAAGAGCTTGTCAACTGATCCAAAAAATTCAACAAACAACCAACGACAACAACAAACCGCAAAAATATGGACTCAAATGGCAAAATAATAAGCTCTCCGGTACAGGGAATTGAACCCTGGGCTCCGCGGTTAATGATCTCTCAACTTGAGTTGATGAGAGCGCGAAATGTTAGCCACTACACCATACCGGATTGTTGAAAATGAGGGTCACAACTAGGAACTAAGATCCAAACTGCTGTGGGGCTGTCACCACTAAGAGGTGGAGAATGACAGAGTTTTCAGTGGTTGATTCCTGCACGAGATATGGCTCATAAGAACAAGCCTAAACAATCACCTGTACTACTCTTACCAGCTTGTGTAACGAGACTGGCGGGCGATTGAGATCATGGCTTCCGGTCCGGCCCCACTAGAGCCTCCGGGTCCGGCCCCACCTCCGGGTCAACTCCGCCACTGAGTAACATGGGACGTTGGCAATGGCGCGGGAGAGGACTGCAAATAAGCACTTACTGCTGACCTAAGTTCTCATGACAGAGGATAGGGTGGAAACATTTCGATTGTTGACCCCCGATGACCTGTTCATAAGTCTTGAAAGTCATGATCCTCACATAATTACCATGATGAGTATTTCGAATTGTGGCTCAGTGGCACATGAACATGACGGGAGAACCTGAATATGATGAAGTCATCGGCTGTAACCTGAGGGGGGAAACTCACAACTTGAGATGGCTTGCTACAAGAAACTTGTTTCCAACAACACTATTGATCCAACAACCTGGGACATAAACTTAACAAAAGATGCCACAACTCTCAGAATGCGGTATGCCGCAGAAGGAAGACCCAACTCGCCGCTTCGCGACAGCCATGCAAGTTGTTTACGGCGACTTCGACCAAGTGTCCGAGGACGATGCCGAGAACTGGACCCCGCCCGACAACCCCGGCGCCGGCGGCCATCGCGGTCGCTACCTCTGGACGGATGCCTTTGGCGTCGTCAACTTGATCACTTTGTTTGAGGCAACTACAACACAGAAGTATCTCGACTTGGCCAAGCGCCTTGTCCAGACTGTTCATGATGTCCTCGGGCGCACAAGAGACGGATCATCGCGTCTATCTGGCGCAACAGATGAGGAGCCTCTGAAGGGTGGCTTAAGGATAGGCAAGATGGATGCAGGTGGGAACGATGGGGATGGCCAGTATCATCATTACCTGACGCTCTGGATGTTTGCTCTGAATCGCCTCTCATGGGCTGCCCAGGACCCCTCCTTCAACGACTTGGCGATTCAACTGGCCAAGTCGATACACCCGCAATTTGTATTCCGGCGATCGGACAGATTGAGGATGGTCTGGAAGCTTTCCATGGACATGAGGAAGGTTCTGGTTCCCACCGAAGGCCACTTGGATGCCGCCACAGGCTTCGCCGTTTACCGCATGCTTCAAGAGACAGCAGTGCAGCAGGGCCGAAAGGATCAACTACTGAAACAGGAAATTAGCGACTACGAGGAAGTGATGAATTGCAAGGGCTCAATGTCTCCGAGCGGCGATCCTCTGGACCTGGGTATGGGATTATGGATCTGCCACTTCTATCAAAACGAAGAGTGGGCAGACGACTTCACTACAGAAGCGCTGGACCTTGCCGATCAGATCTTCGACGGCAACTCTGCCGATATGAGTGGCGATCATTCTCGAAGGCTGGCCTTCAGGGAGTTTGGTGCTTGTTTGGGAGTCCAGTGTGTTGGAGCGGATGAGCCTTTGAAGTGTCAGATTGACAGGCTGATCGCGTTCTGGGAGAAACATCTGCAAAAACATGACAAGGATGGCTTGAACCCGATTTCTCAAGTCATGTACGCGGCGGCTCTTATTCCTGGAGGTAAGTGTCTTCCACCCTTTTCAACTCAGGATGGCATTAGCTGACCACCACAAGCATTCCGGAGAGGCTCCATCGTTAGCAGCGAACCGTAAGCATGTTCAGGGAATGTGCGGTTTCAGGAGTTCACATTTCTGTATGGATTGAAGGTGCTCAGGTCAGACAGCCAATAGTTTGTTTGATGATTTGGGTTGCTTGGGGTATTGGTCTCTATAGCAATAGCTATAATGGTTCCTATTTACTATGTATTCAGTACTCACTTATTCAAGAACATGTTAATTCACATCGAAAGAGGCTTCAGAACCTTTATTCTAAACCACAATGCCAAACGACGAGCCTCTGGTTGAATCGCCTGCATAGGCGCGAGAAACATGATTCGCTCTTACGGCGCAGTATAGTCCGAGAATGGCTCGTAAATCTGCAAGAGACTTTTGCACTTGAATTGGTACCTGTATATGCCGGTAAGATATTATCTTTATCATCGAACTTCTATTTTGAGAAGTAAGACGCCGGGACGAGTGCCAGGAACTCAACTCCTGCGCCCGCAATCATTCCAGTAAAAACCATATCAGACGTCAACGAGAACATAGACTAATTGCATATATGATCTTATGTAGAATAAAAACTGCTAGTGTTAACTTTCAAAAGTCTATGGTATTGTTGCCCAGTTCACTTCGTCACTCAACTACTTTCCCCTTAGTCCCCGCAACTCGCAACCAATGTTGTTGGCCGCAAGAGCCGCACAACACTGCAACCAGCAAAAATATAAATGAACATCACCAACATGATCAAGAAGAAAAAACATACAACACCGGGGATTCGCTGGTCGTCACCGACCCAACTACTAATCCGGCGCTTCGCAGCTTGACGATGGGAGAGCAGACGGGATCCCGTATTCTCTGCGAGCTGTGGTCGTATGTGCTTGTCGAACGCATAACTACACATTATATCGTTGAGACTTTTGAGTCAATGGTATCTAAACAGATAGAAATGTACAGCATTTGGGTTACAGTCATGGGATTTATGACCTTTTCTCCTACATTTTGGTCTCCCATATGGAACCCAGGCGCTGGGATTGCTCTGATTAACACGCGGTTCTCTACCAATGGTCTTGATACACCATCAATGACCAGCTTTAGAGTTTGTTCCCATCGGACATGGGCATAGAACTGGAAAGTCTTGATCTCCCTGGCGATAATAGCCGCAGCAGCGAGGCACTCCTTAAGACGGCCTTCAGTGTCGGATTACTCACTTAGACTACACAAAGACGCCCCATCGAGCACTTCCGAGTCATCTGCGCGCTATTAGGAAAGCACCGGTTAAATACGATACTATGGCACTCACAATAAGGAGTAAAGGCAGCCTTGGCCTTGACTGACTTCAAGTCGAGCCGTCTAGAAACCTTCCCGGCAGTGATCAAACAGGACGGAATCTATGTAAAGGGGGCAAACAACTTTGTATACCAACCGACCGTTGAGTTCTGAGCAAGAGATTGAAACGTTCATGGATAGTTGGATGTACTCGAATGAGTTCGTCAGTGGTCCTGCTGAGAGGGAAGCCTGGGGAGATTCCGAAGAACACCTTCAGACTGCTTCTCATAGGGAACTGGACTGTTTGCCGGGTTGAAATCGTAAATTTTACAGCAGATTGCGGCTATTCGGACTGAGCTGGAGACGTTCCTGCCAACTCCAAGGGGAGAATCACGGAAGTCTAAAAGAGCGCTTTCGCTGCCCTGAATCTTCAGGAGGAACAACTATGGGAAGGAAAAGCCTTTGTTCGAGTTCGCGTATATAACAGCTAGAACAACTATGTAGTGAAGATGTTGGACACATAGGAGCCGGCGTTGAAAGAGTGACGGTGGTGATGGGAGGTAATTTGTTGACAGATTCTCGCTTGAAGGTCCCATTCAAGATGAGGAAATACGCTCCTGGCATGCCGAGTGAGTATTAGGTGGTGTATATGAATATCTTATGGCGTTTATACTGATTGGCCAACACTCAAAACCTTCTGACCTCTTGACGTTTCGAATCACATACATGTTGAGCTGAAACCCGTAGTTTCTGGACGTTTTATTACTCAGGCTTACGACGTTTGCTATGACCATGAAACTCTGGCGAGTCACCCACATCTATCAAGATAAGGATATGAATAATAAGCATGAAAGCCCAAGTAGATAGGTCATAATCGCACATATCTGGCTTGGAGTCTTATGAAAGCTCACTGGGTAGGCAATGGCATGGGCCTGAGAGCAGCCTAAACTCAGACACTGTAGTCAGGTTGTAGACAGCGACAAAGCTTCCACAAAATCTTGGAATACTTCCTAAAGACCTTCACACAAGGACATCGTGTAATAGTTCAAACAAATTTGATAGCAGAATAAATTCTGAACTGGGTATAGGTGTACGTCAGCAAGCACAGCTTGCTGTTATGCTCCGTCTAAGAGAGGTATTCCATCCAGGTTTGATATCTAAAGGGGTACTGAGAAACATCTCACAAACACGCACAACTAAAGGAAACATCAAAACTCCGTCAATTGTGCAAGAACCAACCAAGACGAAGTCCTAGAGCAATCTTCCAAACCAAATCCAGGCCGTATCCATCATTGCTCATCATCCCATGCTTGCTTTCCCCTGACTCATGTATCGTATGGTATCTTTGAAAGAAACAAAACCGCAATCAACCCCTGCTCCTTTGGTATTATTCGTTTCCATGCTTCGCAGTTTTCTAAGTTTAGTGCTTTTAGAATTAGGAGAAAACGAGTGGTATTCTGTTTAGTCTTGGAAGAACTTGACAATCTGCTGCAGGTCACGCAGACCAACACCATGCTTGGGGTAGCAGATGTAAACCTCCTCGCCGAGAGCACCAAACTTAGATCGGAAGGAGGCCTTGCGGCGGAGGCCCAGGCTGTCGATGATGGATCGGTAGGTAGCGGCGAGGAAGCGGGCGCGGAGGCCGCCAACGTTCTCGCCGGCGGTTAGTTTCTCGGAAACACCCACGCCAAACGTAACCTTGCCGGTGACGCTGGATAGGGCGTGGCCGATGAGGACCTCAATGGCACCGTTGACAGCGCCGGGGAAGTCCAGAGCCCACTTGACCTGCCAGCCGTGACGAGGAGCAAGCTTAGCCAACACCACAAGTGAGTGAACCTTGCCGTCTTTCTCGGCAGCGAAGTATCGGCGATGCTCCTGGTCAACCCAGGGACGCACCTCAGTGAGGTGGACTTGCTTGCCCTTACGAGAAGCCTTCCACTCTTGGATAGCAGGGTCGGCGCGGCTGATGAAGTCGTTGTCCGGCTTAACTTCATGAATCTTGACACCTTCGCGCTCAACGCGGCGAGCCTTGGGGGCAAGACCAGCAACTTGTGAGGCGTTGTGCTTGTCAGCGTCGACACGCTGCTCCTCAGTGCACGACAAGCTCCGCCAGCGGAGCTCGGAGGCGAGAATCTTCTGGACGTCATAAGAGACGAGCATCCAGACGGGAGTCAAGCGCAGATCAACGGTAATGTACCTAACAAAGGCGCGAATAACCTCCTGGTATTGGCTGCGATCGCACAGCGGGTCACCAGTCATCATAGCAAACTTATCCTGCTGGACCCACCCGATGGCAGCGCCAGTCTCGTGTCGCCAGAGTTTGAAGCGCTCGTCGAGCCAAGATGTGTTGGAAGCATCGCCGTAGTTGGCAATCAGCTTCTCCAAAGGCGGGGGTGCGTCAGCGTGGTGAGGCTTGGTAGTATCGGCATCGGGATGTGGTAGGCCAGGAGCCTTTACAGGAAGAGACTTAGGATCACGGTGGAAGAGGGAAGCGTAGCGGACATCGCCAAGCTCAAGCATCCAAGCAACGATACGCTCAAGACCAAGTCCAGCACCAGCGTGAGGCGGAGCACCAAGGTCAAAAGCAGTCAGGTAGTCCTCCATACCATCTTCCGTCATGCCAGCGGCGGCCATGTTGGCTCTGAGTTCTTCAACATTGTGAATACGCTGACCACCGGAGCAGATCTCCTGGCCTCGGATGAAGATGTCGAAGGATCGAGTCCACTTGGGGTCATCGGGGTCCTTGGCAGTATAAAAGGGACGGGCGTTGGCAGGGAATTTGTCAAGGACGTAGTAGTCGGTGCCATACTTTTCGCGGACGAGCTGGCCAAGGCGGATCTCGTCAGGAGTAGACAAATCCTCTTCCTCGACATCGCGCCCATCATCGCGGAGCATTTGGATGCCCTCACTGAAGGGAATAATGGGAGTCTCATCAAGCCACTTGAACTCGCCACTAGGCCATCGCTTGCGGATAACCTCGAGTTCTCGAGAGGAGAAGACGGCCTGGAAGACCTCCTTGAGGAAGATGTCGATAAACTGGATGACCTCGTGGTAGTCGGTGTCGATGGCCATCTCAAGATCAAGGCCAGTATACTCAGTCAGGTGGCGATGAGTGTTGGAGTTCTCGGCACGGAAGACAGGGCCAACCTCAAAAACGCGACCAAAGTCGGCAGAAATGGACATTTGCTTGGCGAGCTGAGGGCTTTGAGCAAGGAAGGCCCGACGACCGAAATAGTTGACAGCGAAGACAGCAGCACCACTCTCAGTGGCAGCGGGCTGAAGCTTGGGAGTGTGAATCTCGCAGAAGCCGTGTTCCTCAAGGGTGTTTCGGAAGGCGCGCGAAACCATGGAGCGCACGCGGAAGAGAGCCTGGTTCGAAGGGTGTCGAAGATCGAGGATGCGAGCATTCATGCGGTTGCGAAGGGTCTCAGGAGGCTTGTAGTTGTTGAAGGGGAGGTTCTGGGCGGCATTGACGAGGTGGACGGAGCAGATATCGACCTCAACATGAGACTGGGTCGCCGAACGGATGGGCTCAGGAGGCTGCTTGAGAACACCGCAGACCTGCACCAGCGACTCGGGGCTGATCTTGCGCACCCACTTTACGAAGTCGGCGTTATCGACATCGCGAGAAAGAACTCCCTGGACAGAGTGCGTCTGGTCGCGGAGGAGTAGAAAGTCGAGAACCTTGGAGAGAGGTCGCTGAGTCTCGATACGGGCTCGAAAGGTGACTTCTGTGCCAATGGGCAGAGCATCAAGCTGCGAAATGGTGTTGATCTCTCCAGGATGCACAGGCCAGTCTGCACTCATGCTGGTACGGCCGCTGTCAAGCGAGGTGCGGCTGCTGCAGACTGCAGCGCCGTCTCTGGTGGTTGATGTACCGTCCATGCTGGACCTGGCCGAGTCCTTGGGAAGATCGAGGCTGTCGCGCATCTTACCACGGAGGGCGAGTGCGAGTGAGTTGGGAGGAGCCGTGAATGCCGAGCTTTGTGCTGATAGCGTTGGTGACGTTGGTGTGTCGTCGGCGATGCTATTTTGGGAAACAGCGCCGGTGGCGATGGTGTTTTTGGTAGCCATCCGGAGGTCGGTGGCGCTCGAGAGCGAAGTCGGCGATGATGTCACACTGGCTTCTGAGAGGACAGAATCTATGGTGGTGATGTCGGATGCGGACGCGGAAACGGGGGAGGGGACAGATGCCAATGCAGAACGAGTAGTAATAGCCAGGGCTGGTGAAGAGGGAGATGAATCCCCGGAGGTCGTGGTGGCCGTCGCGGTGCCTTTATTAAGTCGATGCTTGTGTCCCAGCGGGATGCCAAAGGCCGAGGCGACGGGAGCAAGGATGCCCGTCATACCTAGGTAGTCTGGTTTTGCAAGGTGTGGCACGGTGGGTCGGTGGAAAAACGAGCCACACTTGGTACTTGGTAGTCTTGAGTCGAGGTAGTCTTAGGTACCTTGCTATAGTGGAGTCGATGACGATCGGGTGGGCTGGTTTCGGTTGTGATGGGACCTTTTGGGCTGGGTAGAGTGGCGCTGGTTGCAGGAACAGAGCCGGGGGGACGACAGGTTGATGTAGTTGCTCGATCGTGGCTGAATGTCTTGCTTCTGGGGAAATAGTTGGCAAGAATCTAGTTCGTGATTTAGTTACACGTGTACGGCGCTTGGCTAATTAAATATCAAGGCAGTAATGGTATGTGAGTGTTGCTGGTGATGATGATGATGCATTTCCCAGTGACAGATCAGGGACGGTCAGTGGCGTTTATATGATTATGTTTGCCGGGCATCTCGGGGCCCGACGGAGTCTTGCTTAGAGGACCTGCTTAGAGGCCTGCTTAGTAGAAGCCTGCTTTCTTTCCCGTCGCAAATTCTTTCAGCTGACTCACAACCAACCAACTCGGCCTCGGACTCGTGCAGTAAAAGCCGTGGACGGTGGGAGGTGGAGGTGTGCAGAATGACCCGGCATGTCGTGGGAAAAGTGACGCTGCCGTGCGTACCGACTACTCTAGTCTGCTGCTCCGCAACTCAGCATGGGTGGGCCTTAAACTCCGGCTTAGTTTTACCAGCCCTAGGGCCCGCGGGAAACAGTTGCGCTGACAATTAATTCAACGGGTCCGGTAGTTGTGGCGGGCGGACACCCTGCGTCATAATTCTTATATCCGACACTACAGCACTTTGGACGTCGATTGACAATCGTCGTGTACCGCGGGACAGGCCAATCTGGTGGCTGAACCATCTCAGACACATGCACCGGGTGACGGCAGTGGAACACCCATTCATCAGTCAGATACCAATGAGTGCCAGGGCCATGGGAAACTCGGCAACTAGGTCTCACTTGGATGCCATCATGCATCAAAGATTTACCGCCAACGAATCCGGCTCAAGCTTAGCTCAACCACAAGGGCAGCAACGGGCAAGGATGAGCACGGAGTAGAGTACCCGCAGTTGACGTCCAGGTACCATGTACGTACAGTAGAGCCCCCAGTTCTCGTTCGGGGGATGCGAAATTCCGCGACGACGCCGTAAAAGTCAGGGTTGTTGTTGATTTTCTCGTCCTTGTTGCTCCCGCCCCCGGACCCACGGGGCCAGCCCCGAACCCGAGCGGGTCGTTTACCGTTGATTGGAAGAACGGTGGAGAAGGTCCGGTGCGGCTTCGAAACCGGCCAAGCCTCTGACACAAATGGCAATCAATCCCATCACGATTGTCGACTATGAAACCGTGTACGTATGTATGTATGCACAGTACAGTAGTACTATAGTAGTATTGACAGAAGAGTATCTATTGTTGAATATTTTTGCATCCAAAAATGGATCATGGATGCAACCACCAAGCAGCGTTGAGGCCAAATAGGGACTGAGTCTAGTGAGTGTACCTGAACACCCTAGGCACAAGGCACAACCAGGGAGATAATGGAACGGGAGGTTTGATTGTGAGCGCCGTGTTTTACTTGATGTGACGTCAACCATCGTTGGATCGAAAGGGTCTTCCAGGTTCTTCTGTTGCTGTCTCATGGCTTTAACCGCCCCCGCTTTTTGCGATTATGTGATCGCTAGCCGCTCCCCCATTGGCTCAAGTCCGCAGGAACCCGACGTCATTCCATGAACGCATCTGTCACTCCACTGAGAAACGTAACCTTTCAACGCCAAACAATTTCGGCCAGGTTTCATCTCGCATCTTCGACGCCATTCGCATCATCGCTCACCAACCGCTCAGTGGCCCCATTCATTATCCATTATAATCCTGTGTCGAGGTCACTGCCCTGCCCTGCCCTGCCAAACCTGCCTTGGCAGCGCCCTGGGCCTGTGTAACACTGAGTCTGTGGGAGGGAACAGCAATACTAAATTGATGGCCGGGCTGCTCAACACCAACCCAGACGCTGTCAATTGCCCATCATCAAACTGCCGTTCTTTCTATTCCTCCTGATCATCATACATTTGCACCAATCCCAGCTCACTACTCACTACTCACCACCTTGCTCTGCTCTGCTTTACTCTGCTCTGCTTTGCCGTTGCATAGAGGCTAGACCACGTGTTTAGTCGCGGTGGTTTCTCTTCGCCGGCTCTCCGTCTTACGCTGCTTGTCGGTACTCGCCGTTACACCCCCAGGCCGCCTCTTGGCTAGTCGGTTGACTTGATTGCTTGTGCTTTCTCACCTCGCTCTGTCTCTTACTGTCCATCTCTCCTTGACCCCCATCCCTACCCAACTGCCCTACTACCCTACCGCTACTGCACAACTGCAGACCTACCTCTACATACACATCCGAGATTCCGTGGGCCGCTGGGACCACACCTCTACTCTCCCCATGGCTATCGAGACAGAGGCCACCCCCTCAGAGTCGAATCCAACCATCCCGGAACCCCCGGGATACGTGAACCCCCTCGAATCCAGCTCTCGCTGGAACTTGATTGCTCGCGCTCAGGCCATCCGTTCTGCCGCGAGCCTAGGCTTCAGCATCTCCAACCGCACCGATCCTCCTGCGCCCTCGCCTACCCGCGACATCTGGCTTGATACTACGCTGGCCAAGGCTACTCCCGACCGTGCGGACCGGGCCAAGACAAAGATCAAGGCCGAAGTATGGATGCCGCCCCGTCCCGCTCTCGGCGCTCGGGCGGCTGTTATCAACTTCCACGGCGGCGGATGGATTCTCGGTCAAGGCACCGACGACGCTCGATGGGCCGGCACCGTCATGACCAATCTAGATGCTGTTGTCTTTACCGTCAACTACCGTCTCGCCCCGTCATGTCCCTTCCCAACCCCTATTGAGGACTGTGTCGACGCCGTGCTCCAGATCAAGCACCGTGCTGCCGAGTTTGGAATTGATCCGGATCGCATCATTCTCTCGGGCTTCTCCGCAGGTGCCACTAACGCCCTTGCTGCCTGGCTCATCCTTACGGACCCAGGTCGTTGGGGTTACAATCTCACCATTGAGCCTCCCCAGATTGCGGGACTGGCCGTCTTCTACCCTGTTCTGGACTGGACAATATCTCGTCCCGAGAAGCGACTTACATGCGCACGGCCGGATCTTACTATACCTAAGGGACTTACAGATCTGATTGACGCTTCCTTCATTTACCCAGCCATTCCTCGTGATCAGCGGTCCGACCCACGGTTGTCCCCGGGCTTGATGTCGGATGAGCACTTGAAGGAGCTTCCCCCAATCCACCTTGTCTTGTGTGAATACGACATGCTCCTTGCTGAAGGTCTGAAGTTTTCGAATCGTCTCAAGGCTGCCGAGAAGAAATTCTCCATGCGTCTAGTCGAAGGCGAGAGACACGCCTGGGATTGCCCGCCACCCTTGGCACCCAAGGAGAGTGTTAGCATCGAATACCAGGAAGCTGTTGAAGCTATTGCTGGTTGGTTTGGCAAGAAGTGTGAGACGGACACGGAGTCGATGCGATCCATGAGACTCAAAAAACCCGTGCTGCGGCGGCCCAAGTATCTCTCATTCAAGACCTGGTCTGGGAGGTAGTGGCCCCTGGCAGGCTGCTGCGTAGCCGTTGCTCTATTACTACTGCTGTCCTGTATTTTATTTTTATTTTTATGAGGTAGCGAGGCGCTTTGTGCACACAAGAGAAGACGCATGACTTGAGAAAACAAGAATCTGGGAGCATTGGCATGGTACGATTGATGGACAATGACGGTCGATTCACTTTGCTGCGATTCCTGTATATACTCTCTTTCGGGCGCGGAATTGATTGCACATACAATACACGGTACGTATTGACATGGAAACATGCTTAAGGCACATCTGCGTGATGAACATCAGGCACGGGTAGCAGTGCAAAATCCGCAAGGGTCCAAGGGCTCGCACCCGAGCTGAACATGACCATAACACTCTCTTTGGCTAACCCAGTTCCAAACAAGCATTCCCAGCCCTATCCTATCCCAAAAGCGTCCTTCAAACTACATCGGCATCGTTCGGTCCCCCGAAACCCACACCCGCCCAGGCCGCCTTACACCCCTTGGCCGGGGTGTATGTATGCCCTCATGTCTCAAGAACCAGGTACTTCAATCCATGGACAAGATACATCCGCAGAGAAAGAGAAAGTAATTCCGCTGGCTTGGTCAGCCCGGCGGAATCTTCTCCAAGGGTCCAGGGCACTAGACTAGGCCATCCCCGGTGTGTTCCCTTCGGAAGCGTCGGAGGTGTGGCCGGCCCGCTTGACACCGAAGATTGGGCGATAGATGCCCAGCTGCCTTTCCACGTTCTCTCTCGCCTGGTGAGCCTTAAATCAGGGATCGTGACGGGACATGCTTCTGAGCGTTTTTGCAAGAATGATTCCACTTCTCGTCATTGCGGGCGTTGAATCTTACGATTTGAACAAGATCAACAGCAACAAGCATCAAACAACTTTAGCATGGAAGCTTAACTCTGGCCCCCGGTTATGCTTATTAAGGCCCTTGCAAAACTCTTTGCGGGGAGGGAAGTTTAATTAGAGATGGTCGAGTCTTCTTGGTCAGCTGGCGTGTCTTTCATGCATTATCTCCCGTCTCCCGTCCCCGTCTCCCGTCTCCCGCACGATGGTCTGGCTTGTGACTTTTCGGACTTTGTACGCATTCGCCGTCTCGGGTCGCTCGAGGGGTCCGTCCTCCGTAGACTCCGGAACCTCCGGCATGGTTCGAGATTTTTCCGCGGCGTTGAAGACCGGGATTTTCTATCGGCCGTAACATTTGTACGAAAAAGGTCGGGTTCGTGACCCATGTTTGTCTCAAGATTCATGCTGATGACTCTTAAGTCCTGGCATCAGCAGGTTGTCATGAAGTTCGAGGTGGATCCTCATGGTAATTAGTTGTGACCTTCTCATCCGATGGCTTACGGCCTTCAACCAGCATTACCAACTCTGATTCTCAACTAGGTCCTACACAGAACACTTGCTGCAAGCCTGATCTTCACGTCACTCACTCACGTCAGCTTTCCCAAAATACCATCAACCTCCTCTCGAATCCAATTCAGGCGATCTTCTTCCAATGATCCTCGCCCTGCGGCCACGAGGTGGTGTGCTCGGCTCCGAGATGCCGACTAGCTGACTAGGCCGAAAACGGACGGATCTGTTTGATGGTACAGTACAGTATTAATGACATAAAGCTCTACCCAAAATCACGATGCTGGCCTTGGCGCCCCAAAGGGCTGAGCAAATCTGAAGGTCTGGTTCTTATTGCCTCCTAGTAACTAAAAGGAGATATTGGGATCATTCATCACTTGATATATTTTGCGTCATGATCTCACTGACCTCGTTCGTGCACAAGCGAGTTTTTAAGGTTAGTGTGATAGCAACGAACAGCGATATCAGGAGCACCATTGAAAGAACAGTTCCGTCTCATGCTCGAAGCAATGTTTCGTTTCGTCCGAGTATCGGGGCTTGTCACGCATCATTCGAAGGCAAATGCTAGTGAACGACTGGATGACTACCGAAGCCTCTTTCGATGCTCCAGGGTAAATCTCGTTGCTCACAAAATGCACTGGGCCAGACAGCTTGGCAAATCAAGAAGCAAGTAGGGTTGTGCACAAAAGTAGATTCGTTATCATTAGCTTGGCAGTAGCAGCTCTATGCTGCAACAACCTGCCACGGTTGCTTTGTGTTGTTTTGAAGTCTCGACGCCTTCCAAGATGGGCGTCCTGTACCAATCACGTTGAGTTTGTCCAACAAATGACTGGTCACTACATTCAATCGATCAACTCTGCCGTTATGTATATGTGCAGAGATAGTGGGGTTCGATAAACATGCTAAAGTGTATATCTTTTACCACTTGGCCTCCTTGCTGTTAATAAACTCCTTCAGGATGTTGACAATCCTGGTGAAAGAGGCAAGGTAGGTCTGAAGCTCGCTTTGGACGAGCTCGGGGTTCTCGCCGAGCTTCTGGTAGAAGTCCTTTCGGTAGGGGACTGCAGACATGGCGGCGCCGAAGATTGGCTTGACGAGAAAGTTGTGATGAGGCTTCAAGGTGTTGGTGTACGAGGCCCGGAAGGAGTCAGCCAGCTCCTCTGAGGGGTTCTCAAGGTTACGGGCGAGGGCCAGGCTGGTAAATTCGAGACCGCTGTTGATGATGGACTTTGTTAGCCACCAATCTACATATGTCAAGGGGAGATCATGATCCTTACCGGACAAGCCACAAAGCACCCTCAGTAGCCTCGTGCTTCTTGGTCTTGAGCTCATTGCGGACGAGGTCCTGAACATTGGTCGACTCGGCGGGAGCGGCTTCCTGGCGAGCACGGAGTTTCTAGAAAGGATCGTTAGGTATGTTCTCATCGGACGTGGTGGTGCAAGGGCGCGGAGGCTGCCGATATAGCCGCAGATAAAGGGGTATGCTATGACGAACCGTAACATTGCCAAGGATATCCTTCTTGACAGGGCCGAAGGCAACGCCGCCGATAGCGTCTATGGAGGGTATAATTAGAACCTGCTGGCAAGATCTTGATAGTATTCGAATGATTTCATACCGAAGATGGTGGTCAGGGACTCGGAGGCCTCGAGGAACTCGGTGGTAGAGACAGCATTGCCGTTGGCCTCGTCGACAGGGACGTCGGTGAAGGAGCGCTTCATGGTCTGCACAATAGTGCCACCGGGAGGGAAAGCAGGAGCGGACATGATGAGAGATGAGCGAGAAGTAATTGATAGACAAGACAATTGAAGAGAAGTTGAGAAGTCTTTGATGAAAACGGGAAGATGGAAGAAAGAAAAGAGAGAGAGAGGTTGTCGAGATGGAATGTGGCGGTAGGTAGCAGAGCGGTCAACAAGCTGTCCCGTTGAGGCAGGTACAGGAGGGGTCTAGGCTCCTGCTGGGGACCACCAGGGGGCTGCTAAGGTAAGGACGGGAGGGGTCGAGACGGTGAAAGGAGGGGCAGAGCACAGTGCAGATCGATAAGATAGGGAGAGAAGTGGGGGAGTTTGTTGCAAGTGAGGGGCAATGGCAATGGCGCACTCTACACTGTGTTTTTCGGAACCGGAGCTTTTCGCAACCCGGCGAGACCGCTACCTGAGAAAACCCACGCGTTCCCACGTTGAGCAGCTCGCGAATGGCGGAGACGGAGGCTCCATGGTACGAGTATAGGCGGACCCTGAGCTGAGATGGAGAGACAACGCGTTTACCCGCACTGATTTTGATACGAGATGCTCGTGGAGAAAGAGCGGAAGCTCACCGCCAACATGGTGACAAAGAAACACGGCTGTGAAGAGCTGAGCCGGCTGTGAAGGAGTCAAGTTGAGCTCTATTCGTCGACAACTTTGGCTCGCTAAAACATCAGATTGAATCAAGACTTGCCGCTTGATGATATCTCCCTGTTCACAATCATCCAATTTCTAAAGCTCTTGGGTTGTTCTCTCACTCTGGCTAATATTGTTAGCATGCCCGTGGCCGTGAATGTCCGATTTATTCCAGCACCCTTCGCGCGCGCTCATCCACTCATCCAAGCTGTCAAGACCCTGGGCTTGGCCGAAGTCTTGGCGGCTGAGCTGGCCAGCAAGGTTTGTCTCGGCCGGGTTGCGAGGCATTTGCATCATCTTCGGGGTTAACCAGCAACACTATAGAGATGGTCCAAAGAGAACGACGTGATACCACTGGGAATATCTGAAACTCCTAGCGCGCCAAAACTCGAGATATAGCTTCTGACGTCATGTCCTCCTAATAGCTCTCGACATCAAGTTTACGAGACACAACCCGGCACAGACGCCGCACGCGACACAGCACAGTAACGTACGCCGCATACAGTTTAATGGAGCTAGGGGGGTCTTCCAAGTTGAGATCTGGAGGGGAAACGTTTTAGGTTCGAGGGGAAGCTTTGCTTCGTAGCCGAACCAAGTTAATTCGCAAGATAGTCCACCAGACAAAACACGCTTTAACTCGGAGCCAAAGCTTCACATCCAGCAATCAGCAGCAATTGGCCCATGGCAAGCACACGCATCACCGAGTCCCCTCTCATGCCCAAGGCCCAGCCTCCCGTATCCTCCCCTCAGCCCTGTGCGTGGCCTATTACGTGTCCCGTGTGCGGGTCGTGGCTGATGCCGTGATATCCATTGTCTTCTCCTAGCTCGTGGGCGCCGAGGCATGGCGACTGGGATGTGTTGGTTGAATGCGAGTGCTTTTCTTGGTTTCCTGGGCAAAAAAGCCACGAGCGTTTCGTATCCAGAGATCCTGACTGTCTGCGCCGGGACCCCGGCTTGGCGAGCTCTTATGGTCTTTTCTTCTGGTCGATGACATCGCTCTCTGCCATCCCCATCTCATCTCTCTCCCCCCGCCTCACCTGCTGTTGCATTGTCGCGTGAGCAGCCAAGGTAATCAAGAGTTGAGGGAATACTACGGAGCCCAAAAAGCGATTGACACCCTCGAGTCGTCCCTTTTCTGCTTGTTCTTCCTTTTCTCTCTCTCTTTTTGCTGCATCGACTGGTCGCGCGGTACTTTACTTTACTTTACTTTACTCTACCCCTCCAATCGGTCGGCGCCCTCTCATCTCACTTCTGATCGATCCTCTGCGCGCCCACCCTTGGACCCCTGCAAACTCCCATCTGCGCCATCATGTCGGACTCAAAGGACAAAGACGAAGGCAAAGGTGGTCGCTTCTCTTCGATGTTTGATGGGCTCAAGCTCAGTGACGGGCTGCATGATGCAAAAGTCCACCTCATCCACCAAAAGTCCGTGATCCAAAAGTCTCGATCTCGTCGTTTTTGCCGCTAACAATTACTTCTAGGCACAAGATTGGTAAACTAGGTAACTTGGTACGACTTCATTGCCATCATAAACTACCTACATATGCGCACACCACGTTGCGACCATACAGCAAAATGGCATGAGAAAAACTGACAAGTTTGTTTTACCATAGTTCAACGCAAATCACCGCCATGACGAAGAGCACGAACAGCGCTGCGATCAGAAACGTTCCGCCATCATCGAGAAGAACCGCTTCCAATCTTACTTCCCCGAGCGCGAAGGCAACCTCATCAAGTGGTATGTGGACGGCCGCGACTACTTCTGGGCCGTCTCAACGGCTCTCGAGCAAGCCAAGGAGTCCATTTACATCACCGATTGGTGGCTCTCTCCCGAACTCTTCCTCCGTCGCCCGCCTCATGAAACTCAAGACTACCGACTCGACAAACTGCTCAAGCGAAAGGCCGAGGAGGGCGTCAAGATTTACGTGAGCGTTTACAAGGAAGTTGAACAGGCTTTGACCTGTAACTCGGCGCATACCAAGCACGCATTGAGAAGGCACGTGGCCCAGGTCGCGGCAAGATCGCATCTTGAGGGCATCAAAAGACTAACTGCATGTTCAACAGACTTTGCCCCAAAGGCAGTCCTGGCTACGGCAACATAAGCATTTCCCGTCATCCAGATCATAATGTATTCGAGAATATGTCGGTAAGTAACCAAATTGGCACTCCAAACACGAGGAATCGATTGTTCTAATGTGTCGCTTCTAGGATATGACCTTGTTCTGGGCCCATCATGAAAAATACATCGTAATTGACTATGCCTGCGCCTTCATTGGCGGACTGGATCTGTGTTTCGGCCGATGGGACAACAACCAACATGTAGGTTGCGAACCCTGCAAACCCCAAGGGCAATATATACCAAGGGAGCTACAAGCATGCTAAATTTGAACAGGTCCTTTCAGACATTCATCCAGAAGGCGTTGCCAACGAGACCTTTCCTGGGCAAGACTTCAATAACAACCGAGTGATGGATTTTCAACAAGTTGCGTCATGGCAAGACAACGAACTGAGCAAAGCTGATTACGGCCGCATGCCCTGGCATGATGTCGCCATGGGCCTTGTTGGGCCTTGTGTCTACGACATCGCTGAGCACTTCGTTCTACGCTGGAACTTCGTCAAGCGTGACAAATACAAGCGCGACGAGAGATTCGACTGGCTATTGCTAGAAGGGAGAGAAGGTGAAGACGAAGACCTAATTGGAGTTCAGCGCCCGAAGCATCCAGTTGGAGAATACGTTACGCATCCCTACACACCTCTCGCCACCAAGAACCTGGAGAATCGAGGCACAGTCAAAGCTCAGCTTGTACGATCAAGTGCAGACTGGTCCAGCGGTATCCTTCGAGATCACAGCATCCAGAATGCCTATATCGAGTTGATATCGAAAGCTCAGCACTTTGTCTATATCGAGAACCAGTTCTTTATCACCGCTACTGGGGATCAGCAACCGCCTGTCCGCAACACAATAGGCCGCGCCATTGTGGACGCCGTGGTCCGAGCAGCAAACGAAGGAAGAAAGTTTCGCGTCATTGTTATCATCCCTGCTGTACCCGGCTTTGCGGGAGACCTGAGAGACAACGCCGCGGCTGGAACACGTGCCATCATGGACTACCAATACAAGTCAATCTGCAGAGGCGAGCACTCAATTTTCGGTCAGTGTCGTGCTCAAGGTGTAGACCCAACAAAGCACATCTTCTTCTTCAACCTGAGATCCTACGATCGTTTGAACAAGACTCCTGCCATCGTCAAGGCAGAGAAGGAGACTGGTATCAGTTACCAGCAGGTTCAGCGTGCCGAAGCCGAAGAAATCATGACTGAAGGTATCCACGGAAGCTACGACCCCGAAGATTCGGACGGTGACGAACACATGCGAAGAGATCAGAAGCAAAAGGATTTGGACGAGTCCATCAAGAAGACCATGGAATCCCGAAGAATCTTCGAAGCGGCCATGCCGAAGGAGGATATAAAGACAGCTGCCACGGTTGCCCACCATGCCATGGCGGGCGGTGATCTGACTACGGAGGGCTGGGACGAGAACGACCCCGAATCGGAGATCAGGAACTGGATCCAGGAGGAGCTTTACATTCACGCCAAGCTACTTATTATAGATGATCGTATCGTGGTGTGCGGATCTAGCAACCTCAACGACCGAAGTCAGCAGGGCGACCATGACAGCGAAGTCAGTCTCGTCATGGAGGACACCCGCATGATCCAAAGTACTATGGATGGGCAACCTTACGAGGCCGGATATCACGCAGCCACCCTGCGGCGGTACCTCTGGCGTGAGCACATGGGTCTTTTGCCGCCGCAGCCCCATGATGCCTCCAACGACGTCAACGCAATGCCGCCCACTGTCAATCCCGAGAACGACATTTTCGACCAGGACGAAAGTTACCAATTTGTCGAGGACCCGCTTGGAGATGAGCTTTGGGAGAAGTGGACCGGCCAAGCGGACAGGAACACGGAGCTGTTCAGACACCTGTTCCACGCTGACCCAGATGACCACAGTGAGTAACCCCATCAACCATCCCCTCATTCATGAAGCCCGACTACCAGCTGGTCTTGGCTATGTGTCTGTCACGCTTTACATGAATTGCCCCAATGAGGCATTGCCTCATTCGGAAGCCCACGTGATCTTGCCGTTCGCATAATGGCGAGGACCAAACCTTATCCCAACCCGTTCTTGCCCCAGATGCTGAATCTACCTATGGAAATCGTTCCCTAACCGCTCCGTCTATAGTCAAAAACTTCGATGATTACGATCGCTATTTGCCGCCACGAGGAGTAAAGGCAGGTCATGTTTTCGATCAATTCCTACCGCCAGAGGATGCTCGTGCAAAGCTGGCCCAAATCAAGGGTCATTTGGTGTGGTTCCCATTGGATTTCTTGATGGACGCCGAGATGGCGGAGAGAGGATTGGCAGTCAACTCGTGGACCGAGTCTGTTTACACTTGATGTTGAATAGTGTAAGTAGTAAAGTGAGCTGGGTGTGCCTGAAAGCCATTCTGCAGGAGAATAGGGGCCTTGGTGGCAGCTGATGATTCGCCCACAATTCTAGGGTTTTGTTGGGATCTGTTACGTAGCAGTAACCGAGGATATCAGATATGCTTTAATAGTAAGGAATGGACAAGAAACAGTTGTTTGACTGGCCACCATGTGAGGCCTGTGTTACATTTCCCTTCCTCTTGACGACGCTGGGTATGGCGAGAACCATCTCGTATAGCTCCTATCACTAGGTTCAAGTAATTCTTGATGGCAGTACCTGTTGATAACCCGATGTTCACAACGCCAACATTACTTCAACCATATCTTCGGTAAGGGGGAAAGAAATGGGAGGATAGTACCAGACGGGTGCGGAAGTCGGCATAGAATACTCATATGTCTCGAAAAGATGGTGTGAGTTTACCCGCCAACACCCATGCTGCTGCGGCTATGGCCGTCATGGCCACCAGAACCGCCTTTGTTGGCGTTGTTGAGCCCATGAGACGCCCTGTACATATAGACAATCGTATCGAGCTGGGCGATGGTGATACCCCGGGTATGCTTGGTTGACTTGTGCATCTATTAGGCTTTTGACGCTTTGCTACATCCCCGTACTTCACCATCTGGTCTTCGAGTTCTGGTGAACAAGGCAACCAGAGTCGAGAGAACGAACCTGATGCTGGAATGGAAGACAGTAGAAAATGGGTGGTGGGCGGGATGTTGGACGGCTCTCACGATTGCGTGTGGTGATGGTGTTGAAGAAAAAGGAGGAAACCACAAGCCCCCTTTTCCCGCTGCTGTCTTCTGCCTGAAAACTGCACTGCTTGTTTCGACTAGCAACATCAGTGCTGGCGTCTACCGAGGTGGTCGCCGGTCGTACCCAGTGGGAGGCTCTCGTCTAGTACACCCACTCTCCTCGTTCTCCTTCGTATCCTTGAGGGATGCATTGATTACAGTCCCGGTCAGAGTTTCGTCGCTCGCAGTAAACCATCCGTGTCCCGTAATTCTTGCCTCAAAGCATGAATTCTGAGCACCAGATGAACCGTCATCCCACATGATCATATCAGCACCGGAGTGAGCTATAGTATGCTGTCTTGATGGCGAGTAAGACCATTAGCAGCTTAGTGCCAGTAGGACCTGTGGGCAATCCACTTCAAGGATAACTATAAAGAGGATGGAATGATACCCCAGTGCCAGGACTGAGAATCCAACTTGGCTTCTGCCCTTGAAAGGAGGCAGAGTCGGTGATGAAGTCGGGAGCGGGGCCGGGAATCGCGGAGGCGGGAGCGGAGGAGGGGCCAGGACAACATGGGATGTTTGAAAGGGGGACCTTCAGGTCACCTTTGAGCATGTGCTAAAAGGCCGACAGAATGATTGAGCTTCATTCTCAGCCATTGGCACCCTATCCTGATATCGACTGGCATAAAAGGGGCCGTGTCGCAGACACTCCTACACAGGAGAGCTACTTCGCCAGATGACGTCGAATGAGGAGGAGCACGGCCTTGGGCCGGCATCATGACATGTGAGCAGACGTTTCATGACCACTTGCGAGTCAGAACTTATTGGTGTTTAATATTTGCTTGGTTGGACAGATGTGGTGACCTTTCAAGGTATCACTCCAGACTCTGTACAACTATTTCCTCCTTTCATGCTTCTTTGATCTTCCTTTTACGCAACTACACACAAGCTACAGAGACATGAACGAATACGAATCAAGTTTTTAATCGCAAAGGCTCTCCGGTCACAATATAGGAACTGCGCAGTCTGCTCAAGAGACGAGGTTAAGCCAGGGATCTGGCTCGAACAATAACAAGTCAACTGAACGAGGCCAACTCGACTGAGAATTCCTAACGGTATATTCTGGTTGATTCTTTAGCACAGGGCAGAGTCGGATACAATTAAAAGCCGATCTCATCACGGCATCCGTCTCGGTCTTGATACAGTAACCGGAACTCCATATGCACTCCAATCCCAGCTTATTTTTCAACCCTCACAGGTTAATCAAACACATCCGTAGCAAATCGGTCCTTGCGATGCTTCTCAAACCACGCTCGCGCCTTTTCTTCAGAGCTACAGCCGTGGTTCTCCTTCGCCCAATCCATAGCGAGGCGAACACATACATCCTCGACCGCCTTGCCTACCTCCCGGCCTCCACAGATAAATACCTTGGCGCCCTGATCCCACAGCTTGAAGACGTCGGCGCGTTCGTGGTAGAGCCGGTCCTGCACGTACTTGCATCCTTCCGACTTATCTATCGCTCGGGAGTACGCGCGTCGCACATTGACCGCGCCCATCTTCTCCCAACGTTCCATTTCTTCGACATAAAGGTCATCAATCTCGGGATCACGGCAGCCAAAGAAGAACATGGCTGGTGCGAGGTTTCGTCCGGCAGCGAGCATGGCAGCGCGCTCTTGGATGAAGCCTCGGAAGGGAGCCAGGCCAGTACCGGCGGCGATGCAGATGAGGGGAGTGTTCTCCGCGTCACTGGGGAGGTGGAAAGCCGCAGTTGAAGGGCGAACGGAGACGTGGAGTTTCTCGCCGGCCGAGAGTTCAGACAGAAAGTGAGTTGCGACACCGACGTGGCGGCCCTGGCCAGAGAGGGATGGTGCATCGAGTAGGGAGTATGTTAGTGTGAGTTTGGAAGGGTTCGCGAGGGGAGATGAGGAGATTGAGCTGGTCAGGTTAGCGGTGAATACTTCAATGGGAGCTGAAGGTTTGACTCACTATTGTCGGACTCTCATCGGGGGCAGCATGGCAAGATACGAGCTAATGGGGAGGGCGACAGTCGGGTATTTCTCGAGGAGGTCCAGAACCGACACCTTCTTAGCCGAGATCTCCTCTTGATAGGCATCACCGGCAAGCTTTTCAATCTCCTGGATAACAGACTTGTCTTCAGTCGCTTCTGCCAGGGCAAGAATGTTCTATGTGTCGCGTCAGCAGGGTCTTGTCGGAAGAACTTCACCAAGACTTACCCTCTTTGTTGCTGGTTGCGACAACTCAACGTATGCACTGAACACATCAAACGCAGAGGTTACGTTCGTCGGCAGAGTGGTAGGCCCATCGGACTGGATCTTGAGGAAAGCATCCCAGGCAAGTTGGAATCGACGGAAGACGCGGCCCACAGTAGCCTTGGGGTTCAAGGGCAAGATGGCAAGATAATCGCCGGCTTTGTATGTCATGCCCGTAGGAAGTTGAATCTCGATATGCTTCTTGGGAGGACCAGACTTGGTCAGAGTCTTGGTCGAAACGACCAAGGCCTCTTCAACATCTTGACGAAGTGTCGCCTTTCGGGGGGTAGAGACCTCAACCAACAAACCCCTTTGTGAGCCCGCTCCACTGTCGACGTCGCTGGTGCCATACTTCTCCTTCAACGCAGGCCAGAGGACGTCGTCTTCCCAGGCCTCAAAGTCACTGAACATGTCACTGGTCGCCGCGTCAGCGCTGCCCATCGGAACCAGGCGAGTTCCGCCCCTTTTCTCCAGAGTTGAATTCACGAGTTTAGGGATCCGATGGAAGGTGTCCACCCAGTCATGGTGGCCGCATGCAAAAACGGCATAGGAAACCTTTTCCATCTCGTTCCCACTCAACCCTTCCATCCACTTCACAAAGTGAGCAGCGTTGGATGGCGGCTGGCCCTCATACGAGGCAGTCACAATAACAACTGGGCAGTTCTCTGGGAGGTTCTGCTTAGCTTGATCGAGAGGGCCAATGTTAGTAGCACTGAAACCATGACCTGGCGCGTCTGAAGCTAACCGCTGAGCAAGGGCTTCGCAGGTGCCGCTGTTTGAACCGTAGTATATTGCAATGGGCTTTCCATTGCTATTCTGGACCCCGGGAACTGTGGAGGGCTTGAGACTGGAGGTTTGATGGCTATCGGCAGCCTTTCCGGCCAAGGCTTGCTCGAGTTCCGTTGGGGTCATGCCGTGCCGAAGGGTTGCTCGCATGTTGAAGTGGTCAGGCTTGATTGTCAACGTCTCCTTGATTTCCAGCTGGTAGTTGGGATCATCCATGGTAAAGTTGAAGTTCTGGAAGAGCATCGCCATGGCGAGAAGGGACTCCTGCCAGGCAAAGGGTCTCCCGATACAAGCGCGCTTGCCATTGCCAAAGGGCTTCCAGGAGTTGGGATATTCTTTCTGAAGCTTCTCAAAGTTGGCGTCCAGCATCCTCTCGGGCTTGAACTCATTGGCATCATCGCCGTACACGGCCGGGTCGAGATGAGCCTTGGAGAGCATTGCGGAAATGACTTCTCCTTTCTTGATGAGGTACTTGCCTCCCAAGAGCGTATCCTCAATGGCTTCTATGCCGAAGGCAGGAATTGGAGAACAGAGTCTCAGGGTCTCTCGTATAACCTAGGAAAACGACATTAGCGCCGGAACATGGCATATATCTCTCTTATTGAACTTACGGCGTTCATATATGGAAGCTTGGTGAGATGATCAACCTTGATGGGACCACGACCAATGACTTGGTCGACTTCTTTTTGGACCTTTTCATAAGCCTCTGGGCGCTTCAACAGATTGTAAAAGGCAAACGACAGTGTCCCCGAGGTGGTCTCGTGGCCAGCGATGAGAAATGTGATGAGTTGGTTGGTGATGTTATCATCTGACAGCTTCTCGCCAGTCTGAGGATCGACACCGTTAAGCATAGCTGCCAGCAGATCCTTTCTGTCGCTGGGATTCTCCTTCCGAGCCGCGACAACGTCATCGGCCACCTGTTTCATGATGTTGATGTCGGCATAGAACTTGTCATTTGCTGCGCGGTAGAGAAAGTTGGGCGCAAAGGCCGGTCGCCTGTTCCTTATCCCCGACTCGGTGAGGAAGTCGCCCATTGCTTGAATGAAGGGATGCAGCTCCTCGCGATAATAAGAGTTGAAGCGAAAGTCCATGGCGCACAGGGCGAGGGTATCGAGGGCGAGCCGGGTGAAGTCGTCCGAGGCGTTGGCGGGGGTTTGAGGGCCGTGACGAGCAAGCTTCATGCACAGCTGGGTAGCTATATCGTGCATCTCATCAAACATGCTGCGAATTGAAAGAGGACCGAAGGCGGGAATGAGAACGCGGTGAGCTTTTCCCCAATTGGGCTCGTCGTTGTAAGCCGTGAAGAGACCATCATGAACACCTTCTCTGACGACCTTTGTGTATCGTGTCAATGCAACATTCCCTCAAGTGGCCGAGACATAAGTTACTCACCCCAAGCACGGTTTTGAGCGTCTTCTGGAACCTCTTCTCGTCACAGACCTCATTGATGAAGGCATTGGAAGAGACGAAAATAGGAGACTTGGCGCCTAGGCGTAGCCGGAAGATGGGGCCTTGCGATAAGAGGTCAGTCTTTGTCGGGGCACGAGAGACAGGGCAGACAGGATGAGCATACCATAGGTGGAGGCAAGTCGGGTCAAGTCGGCCAGCGGGCTGGTGGTGAACTCGCCCAGGTTGCCGATGAAGGGATAGCCAGGGGGCTCAGGAATAGGGACGGATTCGGCCATGGCGATTAAGTGAGGTTTAGGCTTGGAGATGGGTGACGGTCAAGAGGGTGAGGAGGAAGAAGAGGAGTCGAGTTCAGCACGTGAAAGACAGCCCGTTACGTATGTAGGTATGTATGAACGCACGCCGCCGCCAAAGTAAGCAGACCAAGATGAGACGGGATCAAGATGCAACAAGAAGGAAGAGGCGGGTTTCAATTAAGGGGAGATTCAAATTGTCGATTGTCGATTGGTTGCACCGAGGAGGGATCAACACCATAAAGCAAAGCGGCCATGGATGATGGATCCTTCTTTATATCACAAAGGTCCTCCTCGTGCATCCGTCATAACGCGCATCCGCCACGGCAACGCGAATCCTGGCGGATTTTGGGCATTTACTGCAAAACCCCGTTGAACTAGTTCTCACCATGAAAACGAATCCCGGTCAGACACGGACACGGGCCGATCAGACACGCCGTCTATGACGGGAATGCCGCCGGGAGTCGAGTGCCGCTCTGTCCAATGGCTGATGCTGTACCTATTTCCGCTGCCCACAAAAAACAGACATGAATGCTTGTGAGTGTGCGAGTGTCGCTTTCGCTGCCTCGGCATGTCCCTCTTTTTTTTTCGCGACGCCGGAGCGAGAAACGAATGTGTCGGCCGAGGCCGTGAGCGTCACAGTCCGGGGCCGTATCCGTACAGTCACGAATAACCACGAATAACCACTCAGCATAGCGAGCAATAAGTATATGTGAGGAGGCTGATGCCTGCTCTATCAGGTACAAAGCACGTCATATCTAACGGACTTGCTCTCTTATTACACACCGTGGTTTCTGCCTTGTCCGTCCGCCCGCCATCGGCTTCTGTTCCTCGGACCCTCCGGCGAGACCCATACGAACGGACATTTATCATGTGCCATAAAGTCCGCATCGCCTTCGGGGGATCAGACTAGAACGAATCTAATGAGAAACTGACAGGCATGGGTATAGCCCCAAATTTAGATCCTCAACAACTTTTGGACCAATCATGAAAGGCTCTGGGCACTTCACAACTTGGAGCGAGACGCTTCATAGTTGATGTAAACCACGGGAAGAATCTTCTACCGAGAGTATCAGAGTATCCGGATTAATCAAGGCATTTCATGCTGTGGTACCACCTTAAGATTGACTATCCGAAAGGCATAACGGTAAACTGCTGGGGCAAGCATGTAAGAGCTCAGTTGCATTTGTGCAGGGTGACTAGTTTAGGCACTGGTCAGGGTAATAGCAATCTTTATTCCAGTATGGGTATCCCTAACGTGCATTCATTTAATCAGCAATGCCGTCGCAGCTCAATTCCGACCTTGACCGGTCCTTATTCGCGTCCTGCCAATCCTCTATCTCTCTATTCCTATTCCTATTCCTATTTCGTACATGAGAGCAATGTGCCTGATGTCAGCATCAGGTCTCTGTTTCAAATGTCCCAAAGCATTACGAGAAAACGTGAATGGGCACGCCTCGTGCTCCTCAGATTAGCGCCTGTCATCGAACGCCATTGTACCCCGCCATCCTACTGGCCAGAGAATGTCTGGAAACGGGTCATCTTGAATGGTGATTCTTTCATCGAAGGGCGAGTTACAACCCTACTGTCGCCTTCCGTCGCGTGACGGTCCGTTTCCAGACCCTCCACTAAATCGATCACGGAGCCAACTTATGGGTCCGTGGCCGCTTGGTCGCCGCTGGTCCGAGTCTGCCGTTGATCGTCGACTGCTCTCCGAGGGACTTCTCTGTCTCATCCGCGCGCCGTGCTCACCAGGGGCCGCCGCCCGGGGACTCGTAGGAGAGTGGGAGTTACGCCGTTGTAACCGAGAAGTATCGTAGCTAAACCCAGATGTTGTAGCTCGATCTCCATCTCCATCTCGCTCACGATCGCGCTCCCGCTCCCGCTGCATCGAAGAAATGTTCCGCAAAGCCTCATTAAGACGGCTTTGACTCTGGCTTGGAGGTCGTGAGTATCGAACTGGCCGCGATTGAGGACCAGCGGAAGCTTCGAAGGGGGACCCTCCCCAACCAGGTGACGGACTAGAGAACCAACCCGAGCCGCCTCCAAACCCTGGACGCTGTCCAAATAGACTCGGTTGATTAGAGTTCTGCCCCGAAGGTGGCCCCTGAGGCCGGTTGCTGTTATCGTTGTTATTGCTGTTATTACTGTTGCTGTTGTTGTTGCCGCTACGATCCGTCTTTTCGATCGGTGTTCGACAGATAGGACAAGTATTGTGCTCCTTCAGCCACAAAACAACGCAGTCTTCGTGGAACCAATGCTTGCATGGCAAGAAAGTAGCCATATCGCCCTCCTTCATCTCATCAATGCAAATGGTGCACTCTGCCTTACCCTCAGACCCCAGCATGCCCTTGTCCACAGGTTTTCGCTCCAAATTCTTGAGGGCCTCTTCTGTGGCGGGCGGGGCGGCATTTGACTGAGGGTTGGCTTCCATGAGTCCGGTAATGATCCGATCCAGCGCCTCCTGGGAATAAACGGCATCGCCGGCCATGGCATTTGCTGGGTTAAGGAGACTCAGAATGTCATGCAAGCTTCGGGCGAAGCCAGGAGGTGGCCCTCCCCCCGGCCCCTCGTCACCTCCTTGATTACCTTCGCCAGGTGGTCCAATATCACGCATTACGTTTGAGAAGATCCTGGAACGCTGGTTAGCTCCGATTGTCATGGATATAGCCGTGACCCGTAGGCCGCCTGGTCCTTGAAGGCGTCTTAGAGGGGGTTGTGCATACGCTTGGAATGGGTCAGCCCCTGGGCCCCCAGGAGGAGGACCGCCTCGTCCATGCATTGGCCCCGAGACAATGGTCACAGACGTGGTGCCGCCCCCAAAAGGCCCAGAGCTAAAAGTTGTCCGGTGTATGCGAGGTCCAAACGGCTCCTGTTCCCCTGGGCGTTCATTCGGGCGTTCGCCTGGACTAGAGTGGAACGAGCCGCCTCCGCCAGGTCTTCGGGGAGGACCAAATCCTTGAATCATGTCGAGAAAGCGCTCAAGAACTGGGTCAACCGCGGGGTTATGGTGACGCCGCTGGTCCGGACCGTCCCGCACGCTCCTACTAAAGGCAAGGCCATGTTGTCTAAGATGTTCGTCGATGTCGCCTTCTTCTGGATCTGAGTAGTCGTCTTGATATCGATAAGGGCCGGGCTCGGGCGAGGTAGAGGCAGAGGAGTGGTGGTCGAGCTCGCGGGGGTCGTTCTCGGGGTCGATCTGGACACTCCAGTCAGTAACCTGAAGACTGGTAAGCATTAAAACGAACGTACAATTTCGGTAATGTCTCCATGACATTCGGGACACGACAGGCCGTGTTCATCCCGATACCATTCGTGAGAGCAGGCGTGGCAATAGACTACCTCACGGCCTGCGGTCGCGTCGAGGTGGCCATGGTGGTCGTCTTGGGAAGACATCTGCTGCGCTTGGCTGCGTTGGTACGCAGTCAAGGCACTCAAACCGAGGCCGACAGCGAGGCCGGCGAGGCGAAAAGCTCGTGACGCCAGACTGAAGGATAGACGCGCGAGTCGGGTATCGCGATAGATGGAAGTCGAAAGTGTTTAGAGGCCGAGCTCGACAAGAGGCTCTTGCGCAAGGTCGAGAAGTATTGGGGATTAGTAACGCAGGCTAGATGAAGGGTATCGATAGATTCAAAAGCCGGGAGAATTAAGGAAGTGATGAAACAAGGGAAGAGGAGGAGCAAAGAGTCCGGCTGCTGATCCAAGCGACGTTATCGAAGGAGGTTGGCCTTGGCGTGTAGTCGACGACGGTGATGTTAGGGCGGTGGCGAAACAGGCAATGAGCACCAGTGATGCGGTGACCGGATCAGCCAAGACCGAGCTTGACTAAGACAGCTTTGGACAATGATTTTCGCCGCAAAAACGCAACAAATGTGCTACAAACTGGACAAGCTGTGTGAAGATGGAGGAGGCACGCAAGGTCTTTGCAGAAGCAATGAGAGAGGAAATGATATGGGTGTTAGGTATTTGAGCGGTTTGGAAGACAATCGATGCCGGAAGAAGATCGGAGCCTCGGTTTGGAGATGACGAGAGCCTAAGGTTTCCCCGCGCAAGTAGGTACTACTTAAGTAAGGTACAGTAGGTAGGTATCCGTACGGAAACCTAAGCTTGATGAAGCAACTTGATGAAGCAGCAACACTCAAGATCAAAGGCAGTCATTTGAGGGGAAGAGGGGAGAGATATCACTGAACAAATCACTGCAGTAGTAGATGGCCAACAAAGCAACCTTGGGGAATCAATGAGTGGCGGAGTAGACCTTGGATGTGGCGCTTTAATGGACTGTACCAGGATTCCCACAGATGTACTTGAACTTGGAGGCTGCAGTGACCTCAGTGGCAGCGGGTTAAAGTGGACTCAAACAGTCTAATCCTTGTGCTCACCAAGTACCCCTGGACCCTGAGTCTTGTACCTCGCCTGGTTCGGTCGGTCAGTGATTCTGACGGCAGGCTGTGGTGGGGGCTGAGCTGTCTTTGCCCAACCTCAAATGTGCAACAACTCACCTCGTCAAGCATCAACACCCAATGGTTCACAGCCGAACTCTTCTCTCTGCACTTGTGCATCGGCGTGAGATGCGAGGCCCTGCGTGGGTGAGTGATTATCGGGCATATGCTGTGCCTGAGGCACACTGGACAGGGCTGTGTCTGGACATGCACAGGGCTATGACTCCCATTCTCGCGAGGTGCATCGTCAGACTGGATTTCTCGAACTCTTGGTGTGATTCTTGATGGAGAAAGAAGTCAACTTTGGCTGTGTACTTCTCAAGGCATTCTCCAACGTAGCATGTTTGTGCATCGACTGTCACCGGAAGCCCGAAATGCTTACCAATTCACTCGCT
Source organism: Fusarium buxicola (assembly GCA_014899095.1). NCBI lineage: Eukaryota > Fungi > Ascomycota > Sordariomycetes > Hypocreales > Nectriaceae > Fusarium > Fusarium buxicola. Next base: position 8,426 of record JAAVUK010000008.1, on the reverse strand, counting down.
TCAAGTGTTGTCACAAATCTTACTCTTCGACCACACGCTTAACCTTGCTATGGCCATCAGTTTCGGTCCAACTTGGGGTTTGAGCATGCTTTTGGCGATTGAAGGCTCATGTGGTTAAGTCGGGCAAGCGGTAGTGGGCTTGAGTAGTGATGGAACGATCGTAGACTAATAGTATTAAACAAAATATTCACAAACGAAACACAGCTAAAAGTCTTCCCTGTACTATCTGAGCTTTTACCGAAATAGTTTGCTCATTATCGGCTGAGACCACTGACCAGTATTCGGGTGGCCTTGGAAGATAGAGGCAAATATCTTTTCCAGACCGTGAGAGGCGGAGGAGACCAGATGACATAGAGTAACTGCATGTTTGGCGGTCATATATAACCTTGCGACAGGAGTAAGCCTAGTATGACTGGGGTAGGTTGAAGCCGGTGAAGGTATCGAATATAAAACTTCTATGTCGTAGTTACAGGATCATGCGTTCAATTGCTCACTATGGGCAATACCACCACGGCACTCGCAACTGTGACTACCCAGGTTGGATCGAGACTTGCCTTGTGGGCCTGATATTGAGAACTATCCATGTCAATGAGCTATGTCTTCGCTCACAACTCTACAGCTAAGTAAGACTTCAACTTGAACTTCTCAGCTTGACTTGGCCTCCGCCGCTGGCTATGCTCGATATCAACCTTCCAACATTCATGATCCATTTTGTTTCTCTACAAAGATGATAGCGCCGAACCGGCAATTAAATATAGTGGCCGAATCACCTCACAGCAGGATCAAGCTTCAAATTACTCAACCAAGCTAGGAAGATTAGCCATAGCGAACATGTTTGTTGAGAAACTTGGAGATTGTACATGAAGAGCACAGGGAGAGTTGCTAGTGTAAGACGGCGCAGGTGGCGGAAATGAGACGGCTTTAAGCAATTTGATAAGCACATTTACGAATGCTCTGATTTGCTCACCAACCCGACTGAAGAGAAGCGATTCCGCAAGCCTTCAGCAACGAAACATGGAGATCGTTCGGTTGGGACAGCGTACAGGAGCGGTCGCGGTCGTCTCGATCGTTCCTAGTCATCAAATCCCAGTTTATGAAGTCGTGAAAGGCGCTCTGCCAGTCGGGTTTCTAGGTGCTTCGACAACTTGTGGAAAGCATCATATTAATCCAAAGATGCCGGGACGTGTCTTCAAAACATGGTTGTGTTCATCTGCCGCAGGAATTTATACACGGTGCCTTTTTATCCGGCCTCTAAGAGCTCTTCGCCGCCTTCTCCTTGTCCTCCTGATCCCATTGAACCAACTGCTTCGACCAGCTGCGCATCTATCCGTCAGCACCTTGCAAGAAATAAACAGCGTGGGAATTGTAGGAACGTACTTTCGGCTAGGGTACCACTCGTTGCCCTCGGGCTTGTGCGCCCAGGTTTCTCGCCCAGAGCTGAACTTCCACGTCACGGCCATGATGCCAAACATGACGGCACCGGCAATCAGGGTGTTGCCTCGCCAGTTGCCAGGCTGCGCGTACCAACCACCGGACGGAGACCAGACGTGCTTGGGGTAACTATCGGAGGGGGACCACGGGTTAGAATCGCTCGGTTTCGGCTGTCGCTTGGAGGATGTCGTCTCGGTCGGGAGAGGTAACTTACGGGACTTTTGCGCCGCCACCCTGGATAAATTGTCAGTGCCCTGTCACCTAGCTACACGAGATATCCACATACCATCTTGGATACTTGTCAATGGACGTTAAGGAAAGGATTGGGGAGCGCAATGGCGTCGTTGAATTGATGTCGTAAGGCCGGTTTCGACAAGTGAGGTCCCGTCAAGGCTGGCCCGCGGGCCCAGGCGAGAAACGCAGCACGGGCCGGAAGTTGTTCCGGGGCTCTGGCCAGCGGGCCCCGTCCCGGCTCACCACCTAGCTCACACGACTCTAGCCTTGTAGCGCAGAACTTTTTCCCGTTGAAGGTGAAGTTCGACGCCCACGCCCTTGAGCCCTCGACCGCTCTGCGACAACCTCCCGACCTCGTCTGCACCTACAACGCCGGGAATCGGGACCTCTGGGATAGAGGGAATCTGCTGGCTCGATGAAGCGAGTAAGGCTCGATCGATGGGGCGGCCAATTGCTGCAGGCCCACGCCCGCTCGGGGACTGCTATTGCGAGACAAGCGAGACAGCCCTTTCTCGCTGTGAACTCGCAGACGACTCGACGTCAGGCTTCTTCGGCCGTCGCCTCGCACAACTTTGTTGACGACGTCCCCATTGACCACACTCACACTCCTCTCCCCTCTCCTGCTCCCCAGCGCGCCTCAGAGTCCGCAAAGCTAGCGGCTCTCCACGCCCGGTTATCCCTCTCCAGCAAATTCCCCCTGGAGACGCTCGCCCGCGCCCTTGTCGTCCCCTCCGCCGATAAGAACCCGAGCTTCAACAACTCCAACCTCGCCTTCCTCGGAAGCACATTCATCAACTACCACGTCCTCGAGTACCTCGTCTGCAAATGGCCTCGCCTGCCCATGGCCATCCTCTACGAGGCCCTGCGCGCCTACGCCGGCAAGGAGTCCCTGCACCAAATAGCCCGCCGCTGGGGTGTCGAAGCCGCTGCCGCACCCGGCGAGGAGGTCGACCCGGGTCTGTTACAGTGGAAGCCCGAGCCGTCGGGTCTGCAGACTCGATGGGGCTACGTCCGCGCCGAGGCCGAGGCCGCCGTCACCGGCCGGTACGAGGCCCGTCGCGGCCTCAGCAGCCGTGTGGTGCTCGACGATGACTTTGGTGACACCCTGCACAAGCCCATGACTGGTGACGAAGGCTACAACTTCTACCAGCACGAGGCCTACGGCTCCTTTGTCCAGGCCGTGATCGGCTCCATTTACACCCACTGCGGCCGCGAGGCCACCCGCGACTTTGTCAAGTCCCACGTCCTCTCCCGACAGGTCGATATCTCCTCCATGTTCCAGTTTAAGCTACCCACACGCGAACTCGCTATGCTCTGCGCGCGCGAGGGCTTCGACGCCCCCGTCGCCCGCCTTGAGAGTGAGACGGGTCGTCTCTCTCGAACCCCTGTCTACGTTGTCGGCGTGTACAGCAGCGCTGAGAAGCTCGGCGAGGGTTCCGGCCCCAGCCTCGACGTTGCCCGGTGGAAGGCCTCGATGAACGCCCTCAAGGCGTGGTATCTTTACAGCCCCAGCAACAAGGTGCGGGTGCCGAGCGACATGCTTGAGGAGGGTGCCAAGCCCTGGAAGGCTCCTCACATTGATATCGGAGAGATCATCTAAGCGTGAGGTGTGTCATCGTGTCGGATATATACATATTGATGGGCGGTGGTGTTGGTGACGGTGCAAGGCGTCTGCCCTGTGTGTGTGGATAATGAGAGCAATTCTTCGCCCTGTTCGGGCTGTGTATAAAAATGCATGGGAGTATAGGGTCCCTAGAGGATCAGGTTGGGAAATGTCAATGTAAGATACAATGTAGGACAATGACAAAGCTCTTCGACAAATGGCGAGTCAATCAAAGATTTACATCAACTACCATGTCCGCCTCCCTATCCGGGTATAAATGCACCTATCTTCTTGTGTACAATATGTAATTACTCAGCTATTGAATGTTGAATTCTTCTAATCCAAGCTCAACTAAAATGATCTCCCTCACCCAAGCGAACGCCCTCGCCTCTCCGGATGAGAGATCGATACCTTTCTTGACGTTGCGCCTTTACAGCCTCCTCGCGGAGCTTCTTTTTGCGCAGGTACACTGCGCGAATGGTGTCCCGGACCTGCTGCTTGCCCTCGTCGTAGTTTGCACGAGCCAACTCAACGACGCTGTCGATCTGATCAGGGGTATAAATGAAATTCCACGTGCTTAGGAAGTCGGTAGTTCCAGGAGAGATGCCGGGTACCTTGTCGTTTGAGAGGAAAGGCATGTAGACAACAGTGATGCCGGCATCAGGCTCCATGAGTTGCCATGATGTCGGCTCCGAGATGGCCTTGGATGGGGGAGGCGGCTCGGAGCTGCGTTCGTGGTGGGTTCCGACCCAAACCGTGCAGTAGCCCAGGTCGCCAGACTCCTGGTCGCCGTGCTCGAACTTGGTCTTGTCATGCTCGGCCATGACTTGTTTTCCTTCTTCGTGAGCTTCGTCGCGAAGTTCCTTCTGGTCTCTCTTGGCTTCTTGGAGCCTGATCTCAGCCTCGCGAGTGGACTTGGCTTGGGCGTCGTCGAGTTCTTGAACGACTTGAGACGTGGCCTCTCCTGGCTTGGGCCAACCAATTCCGACAGGCCAACCTTTGATACCGCGCTGGCGCGCATAACCGTCCGCTACGGAAAGCCAATTATCGGTCTTGATATCCGCCGACGCATCGAATGCAACGACAACGTCAATGTCGCGGCCAGGTCGAAGCAGAGGGTAGATGGGCAGGTTGTTAGACATTCCAGCATCCATAAGTTGGATGTACTCGTTATCGTAGATGCTCGTAGGCGTCGTCTCGGGCAGTTTGCCATGCATACCATAGGCAAAGTTAGGTATCTTCGCAGGGTCAATAGGATGAACCTTGATCAAATCGTCATCGCGGGTCGAGATGAGATCGTCAATGGTGCCAAAGCCAGTCAAGCCTTGGACCAAAGGCTTGATCTCTCGGTAGTAGTGACTAAGCGTTGCACAGAAAGCACTGCCAAACACGCCCATCAGGAGAGGTAACCGAATTTCGGGGAGATGGAGACCGCTCTCAAGAGGAACATCCTTGCCGTCGTTGAACTTGCGACCAAGGGCCCAGGTAGGAATTCCAGCTCCAAACTCTTCACAGAAAAACTCATACGGAGTGATTTCGAACCATTGAAACCAAGACTCCTTCTTGGCCTCTTCCTTGGCTATTTCGGATTCAATGGGTGATTGAGAGGTGGCCGCGGGCAAGTCGGGAATCTCGTGCCTCACAGCGGTGTAGATAGGGAGCGGAAGCTGTCCATACTGAACATATTGCCGCTGATTAGAGAGCTTGAAGTCGCGGTCGTTGACTCCAAGATCTCCTTTAGGTACCAGGTATCTTGCAGCCAGCAAGACGCCGTATACATCAACAAGGCCAAAGTCGGCTTTTCGGTCTCCCTTGAGCTTCTCCACCATGCCACTCAGAAGATATTTACTGGTCGGCATTGAGGCGAGGGCCTGAAACGCTACAGGAGGGTAAGCGATGTGAGTCGACGACCGAGCCTTGAGGTGTTCCAGAAGGTTGCTGAGGCTACCCTTGTTGAATGAAGTAAGGTTAAGCGCCTGGAGCCAGCATGAACCGCTCACACCCGAAGTATAGGTGACACAGTCAAAAAGGCCGTCCTCTTCTGCTGCGAGAATGGATCCTGTTCCAGCAATGAGTGCCCTCATGCCCCCTCCAGACCCGCACATGGCAATGGTTGGGACATCATCGGGATGAACCTCATCCTCCTCGAGTCCTAGATATCTTGCCAGACCTATCTTGGCGACTCTTTTTCGCCTGGATAGATAAGCCTTTTCTTCATCACAGAGTTCAGAAGACACGCGGACTTCGGCGGAGTAGCGGATCTCGGGATGGATCAAAGGGTCATGAGCGTCCTGCCAGATCTCATCGGCCAGTGAACCAGGGGACATGGATAATTCGTGCTGGAGCTTTCTGACATATCCGGGTATCATCCTGGACCACTCCGGGAGGAGATAGCTGACAATTTTGTCAGAGAAGGACGCGAACTCGACGTCATTGAGGGTGCAAAACGCCTCGAAGCGGCGCGCAAAGTTGGTCCAGGCGGGCTGGTCATCTTGGGATCCGGCATTTTTACCCTCGGCTGAGCCCTGGTGTTCTTGTCGTTGCTTGTCTCTTCCCTTGTGACCCGAAAGCTGTGCAAAGTCGTCAGAAGGATAAAGCCACCAGATGAAAAGTCCGCCGGTGATTACTGCAACGGGCAACGTAGATCGTTGTTGGTCCTCCTTGGCATCGCGCTTGAAGGAGGATGTCCAGAGGTGGCGGTGCTGGTGGTGCAGCGGGATCGGCACGCGCGAGATCCTCCGTCGAGGGGCGCGCGTGTAAAGTCTAGAGGTGAGTCGGTTCAGACTCTTGATGGAGGCGCGAGCGTGTCTCATCGTTTTCAGAGTGGAATTGGTGTTTCTGAGCGGTTATATCTTGGTTTAACTGCGCACATGCTTTAGATTTATGTGGCTGTCAGCCTAAACTCAGAACATTGTCGCAGAGCGAAATGAAGAGTCGAGAATCAAATTTGAAAAGAGAGTATAGAGATCAGATCTGATGAGAAGTTATGTCGGAAGTTATGTCGGAAGTTATGTTAGAGGTTTTCAATGACACGAGTTTGCGCCGCTTGTTGGGAGTGGCTCAACATGCAGGGTGTGTTGATGTCATTCAGAGTCGCGCCTTGCAAAAGTGGGAAGAGGGGCGCAGACGGACGGGAGTTGCGACATAAGAGGCAACTTTGTTTAGCACCGATGAGCTCACGTGAAAACAAGTACCTTCCTATCACCTTCTGGGGTCACAAGCACATCGGGCGCTTCCGCATCGTTCCACCGGTCAGTCTCTCGAGAAAAGTCGAGTACGTATTCCTGACTTTTTTGTGAGGATCTTGTTACAGATTCAAAGAGCCAATGGCTGCTAACGTATCTTTCATCATGTTCCATTCTGTTTCCATGTGTGCCGCGGATCTTCAGGTCCGTTCGTAATTTGTGTGGTGCAAAAGCCTGCTCGCCAGCCCGAGGTGGTCGGTAAACAGCCAATTAACTTACAGCTAGCGGCCAGCCCTCCTGTTCTCCAGCGCCTTCACCTTGCTAACTCTGGGCCCTGGAGGCTATGGAAAGCAGCTGGAGCGGCAGGAAAGTGGGGGAGAAGCGGGTGCGGCAAGCGCCCAGATGCGGCGGGCGGTGAAATCGCAAAGCTAGCCATGGCCGTGGATTTTGATGCAGTTTTTTTTCGCCTGCGCCGGCAGAATCCCTCGCGTTTTTCGTGCTTTTACTCCAATTCAACCTCGTGCAACGGCGGCTTTGGATTCTGCAAACGCAAACGCAAGTTGCTCTTAATTCCGACTCGGCAGCTTCATTACCCAGGTAAGTTTTTCTTATTGTCTTTGGCAACAATCCAACAATCAGTGGCTCATGCTGCACGCCGGTGACTCTACTCAATACCCCGCCACCACCTTTTTGCCTTATCCTTCGCGACTTCGTCTTACCTAGCCTCCAGAATCTTTCTCCTACAAACAATTATTCTGCACTCTTCAAGTCCCACGGATTTCAATCAAACGGTCGCATTTCTCTCTTGATTAACCAACTTCGATTGCGCCGTCATAATGAGCGACGCTGAAGCCCCCAAGCCCGTCGAGGCTGTTCAGCCCGAGACCGAGGCCGCCCCTACCACCCAGCCTGAGCTCGTCGAGAAGACCGAGGAGAAGCCTGAGGAGAAGCCCGAAGAGAAGTCAGAAGAGAAGTCTGAGGATAAGAAAGACGTCCTCAAGACCACAGCCAAGATTGACTACGAGAACCACCGCAACAACCGCAAATTCGATCCCACCACTCGCGAGGTGACCGATGACCCCGATGCCATCCGCAAGCAGGTAGAAATAGAATCCCCCACCCTGCTATCGCGCTCTCACTCACCACTTCTAGGTCGAATTCTACTTTGGCGACTGGAACTTCCCCCAGGACAAGTTCATGTGGGAGTCATCCGGTGGAAGCGAAAACAAGCCCATGAAGATCAAGACCATCCACTCCTTCAAGCGCATGCGCACCTTCCAGCCCTACAGCGCCGTCGTCGCCGCTCTCAAGGACAGCAAGGTCCTCGATGTTTCCGGTGAGGAGGGCGAGGAGGAGATCAAGCGCAAGGTACCTTACCAGCCCATGGGTGCTGGCAAGGCCAAGGTTGAGGCTGCCACCGTCTACGCCAAGGGCTTCGGCGATGAGACCCCCAACACTCAGTTCGACCTCGAGACCTTCTTTGCGCAGTTCGGCGAGGTCAAGGGCCTCAAGCTCCGTCGTACCAACGAGAACCTTTTCAAGGGCTCCGTCTTTGTCACATTTGCCGACGAGGAGGAGGCAAACAAGTTCATCAAGCTGGACCCCTCGCCCAAGTGGAAGGAGCATGACCTCAAGATCATGAGTAAGCGAGCTTACTGCGACGAGAAGAACAACCTCATCCGACAGGGCAAGATTGAGCCTAATTCGAGCAATCCCCGCAAGTTCTACGAGGGTAGGGAGACTGGCAACAACAAGAACAACCGAGGCCGTGGACGCGGAGGCAACGGCTCCCGAGGTGGTCGTGACCAGGACGACTGGAAAAAGCGACGTGACAACGACCAGAAGAACGGTTTCAAGGACCGACGGGGTGGCCGTGGGGGCCGGGGCGGTCGTGGCCGTGGCCGGGGCGGCCGTGATTGTGACGGTGGCCGCGACAGAGAGCAGCACAAGGAGGAGTTCAAGCCCAGCGGCAA